>CM062346.1:58455810-58480810 GCA_031216105.1 Dalbergia cultrata
AGTAACTCAATTCTTGTTGTAGTTATCTATAATTAAATAGCTAGAATCTTAACTCGGGGATGTGGTTGAGTAGTAGGGGCTCATCCACCCTTAACTAAATGTCAAGGATTCAATTCCTGACTTTGTGTATGAAGTGATTTCTCTGGGCCAAGTGTCTCATCCTTTGAGGTGCCCGCACAAAACGGTGAGGGGATTAATCACTGTGGTCGACGGTAGACATCCTTAGATTGCGACCTTGCACCTAAAAAAAATAGCTAGAATCTTTATAAGGTAAAATGAATTTTATATTATTCACAATTAATATCATTCAAGTCTAAAAAACTTGAATCAACATATATTTAACCATAACTTCAAATTCGTAAAAGGAAAAGACAAATTCAAATAATTTTTATATACATAATTTAATTATATATTATTATATCAATACACATTACATACTCTTATATTCACTAGTTAAATATTATACAAAATTAAAAAAATTAATTGAATAACTGTATAAAGCCTGTTTTCACTTATATCGCAATTAAACTGAAAAAGAGGACATTTACTAAAATAATCCACATTATTAGGGCTATATATCATATAGCTAGATAGATAGATCGGCAATTGGTAAAAGTGGTTACGGCTTGATTATTATTTTTTATTATCAAAAGAGATAATAAAATTAGCGGCATGCAAGGTAGTCTAGAATTTAATTTTAATATATTGATAGTGCAAAAATGTTTTAACTGTCATTCAATTAAATCTTTTTATTTGTATAATTTTTCAAATAATATGAATAGGAGTTAACTATATTTATTAATATGACAATATATGATTGAATGGCTAGATAAAATTTTTTTTATACTAGCATCAATATTAAATCTCTATTAGTTTAGCACGATCTTGATCAGTTAGAAATGTATGAATAATAGAAAGTACCATAAATAATAAAAGGGTGAATAATAGAATGTACCATAAGGAAATTGATCACAGCCGACATGAAGTCGCGCGTGATTAGTATGGACAATAAATAATATGTAGGGCACACCCGAAGGGGGCGTTGACGTTGCTTATCTCATGCATGGCATCACTTTGCAATTCTTTTTCTTTCTAACTTCTGTTTGATTTTGACATTTAGACCGATATAATAAAGAATAATATTATTTGTATTAATTGAGTGTATGATACAGTGCTGATTCATAAGTTTTAAGAGATATTTTTCAGCTATGAATGTTGGTAACAACAGTCTAAAAAAAATATGGAAGATGAATTTCTCACTAATTATCTCTTATTGAGAGAAAGGTTGTTGGAAAGTTTGACACAAATCCTATTATTAACAAATTTTATGATTTAAAGGAACGTTGTGTACAACTTCGATAAATATGTTTTAATACATATACACAAATTTTTATTCTCTGAAATTTTCTTTACTAGCTAGCACCTATAATAATATTTATTAATTCTTTTATACAAATCTTTATTTTTATGCCCGCCTTTATAATTTTTCTGTGTCCCTATTAGAGAGTTAGTGTGCATCTGGTCATGTTTGCTAGTAGATTAAGCAGCTTGCGCATGTGTGTAATAGATGACATGCAACTAAGCAAGAATCACAAGTTGGATTAGAAGGATTGATACCAGGGTCTAGCTAGCTTTGCATTGTCAAAATATTATTTTATGTACATATATATAACAACCCACCAATATAAGAGGCCTAAAAAGCAGGTCAAAAGTTCTTTTCCTTTTTTATAACAAACCCCACAACCATAAAGAATTATTATTAACGTGAAAGTGCGAAGAGGCATGAGTTGGTGGAGTTTATCATGATAGATATTTGCATTTTACATATAAAAATATTATAATACAAACTTGTGATAAATAAGATTTTATAATTTCAAATTGCATCCAATTCAACGCCTAAATTAATATATAGCTTTACATATTAGTCTTACTAATGAGTGCCCCATTATACTATAGATCTTACATGCAATTCTTGCTAATGAGTACTGCCCCAATAGCATTGAGAAATTTATCGCATATACAATGTTTTGTTAGCTTGAGCTGCGTAGTTTTCTATTTGTTTACTTGAAAAATGCTTGAAAGTTTTGTTTTTTTATTATTTTTTTTCAAGAAACGACCAAGTGAAAATGTCAGTTATATCAATAGGTGGTTGGGTTTGGGTTATCTTCTATTTTTCTCTCTCCTTCTCTTACGGACACGGTCATGCATGATTGGTCTTAAGCTATTCGTAACATTAGTACGAAAACTATTTCGTCACACCAAACGTCACTCTTTTGACTTTAATTTTGTATACGGTCGTTCTATCATAAGCGGATGGATTATACTCCCTTGGTACATAAGGTTGTTTGGTTCCAATTTCTAAGTTTTAGTTTTTATATTTTTAATTTTCACGATTTTATAAAAAAAATATTAAAAATTAAGAATAAAAATTGAAATTTGTGTGTCTATTTGATTTTTTTTGGTAGATTGTGTCTATTTGATTTGAATGTTCAGTTTTTATTTTTAATTTTTCAGATTTTATAAAGGGAATATTGAAAATTCTGAAAATTATAAATTTTAGTTTTCAATTTCTATTTCCAGTTTTTAATATTTTCTTCACAAAATCCTAAAAACTGAAAAATTGAAAATAAAAATTGAAAACTAAACACTCAAACCAAACAGACCTTTAGGAGCTGTTTGCTTTCAGTTTCTAGTTTTCATTTTTCATTTTCAGTTTTTCAGAATTTGTGAAGAAAAAACTGAAAAAAAAAAATAAAAACTGAAATTTGTAGTTTTCAGAATTTTCAGTTTTTCTTCACAAATTCTGGAAAATTGGAAATGAAAATTGAAAATTAGAAATTGAAAGCAAACAGTCCCTTAGTTTTCAGAATTTTAATATTTCCTTCACAAAATCTGAAAACTGAAAATGAAAACTGAAAACTGGGAATTTAAACCAAACATGTCTTAATTTCTCTCTTTCTTTGTATTATTATTATTATTATTAAAGATTGCAATTGAAGAGTACAATATCGGTTGGTTGATCATATTCATATATGCCAAGTTATTGCAACAAATCAGTACGTGATACTTATGCTACCATAAAATTTCCCCTGATTTATTGTTTTGTAACGGATGCTTTACTAGGGTTAATAAATTGTATGTTGCAAGCGAACAAAGAGGAAATGGTATATGAAAGTGCGTGAAAGATGCGTTTGGTATCACTTTTTAATTTTTATTTTCAGTTTTTTAATTTCATTTTAAAATTTTATAAAAAACTGAAAAATATGAAAAATTAGTTTCAATTTTTATATTTAATTTTTAATATTTTCTTCATAAAATTTTAAAAGCTAAGATAGCAAATAAAAACAGAAAATTGAAACCAAACACACGCTCAAAAGCTCACACTATAAATCAAAGTAAGAAGTGTGGTTTCATAATAATATTGTTGGATAAACTCAGTTACCGCGTTGTTGGATTCAAATTTTCAGTTTATAAAAGATGAAAAGAAAATAAATTGTGTTTTTAGGATATTCTGGTTGGATGAAAAGTATAATGCACCACAAACACAAATACACTTCAATAATCCAATCATTGATTTTTTTTAATTGAAAATTTAGAATGAAGGATAACACAGCATCATTTCAAGGCACAGAAAACTTCTATACTCAAAAAATACTTATAGAGAAACTTAAATTTACATTACCAACCCCAAATTAATAAAGATGAAGTGTGATGTACTACACACCAAACGTTTAGCCATATTAAAAATTGCGATTGCATGTCTTCAAAAGTGTGGTGGAAAAAGTTTAATCACACTTTGTACTCCCGGTGTGTATACCACACTTCATCTTATCTAATGTAGAATAGACAAAATCTTAAGAAAATGTTTAATTTAAAACATGAGCCTATTCAGTCTACTATTAGGTGGGAGAACTTTAAAACTTTGGTATTGCATTTGAATAGTATTATTCTGCCATGTAGAACTCCTGATAGTTCGAAGTTGAAATTTTGGTACAAGATCATCTTCATCATTTCATACTACTAAAAGAAATGTGGTGAGAGTTAATTCATGCGAGAAGTGAGAGGATTTAATTTTGAGCATTAAATTATGTATAAATGTCAAAATTTAAAATCATATGATTATTTTTTTAAACAATTATGTAATTTTATTTTTTAATTATGACCTACTATGTCTATATAGGGGTTATGTAATTCTAAATACAAGGATATATACATATATGCAAAACAAAAGATAATGAATAATGATAGTATAATCCTCGGGTTCACGTTGAACCCTATACATGACAATATATCAACTAGTCAAACATAATTTTATGAGGAAAATATATACATATTATAAAAGTACTTATCAATATCATATCACATATAAGATTTATCATAAATTTGAGCCTATATTAACATTTTCAAAAGACAAGAGCACGAGGCGACAGAAGATGACAAACTCACAAAGGAATTTACAAAGTCGTTCTAAAGTCAAATTAAACTAACGTGTAATTAATCGCTCCTCTGCTCCTTACCATTGCTTTATTTCTGGAAAAAAGAAGAAGGGAAAAACTGTTTGCTTCACCCCTTGAATTGAAATAGAAAAGCCATTTCCTCTCTGTTCTTTTTTCATCTAAGTGATCACACCAATCAAATCCCTAAATTAAAAATTACACTCAAATCGTTTGTTAAATTAGCTTGATCATAAACCGATCGATTATATTCTAGATTCAACTATATATATTTTCATATGATTCAATTATAAATTTAATTAAGTGAATCACTTCAACAATATAAATACGCGCCGTTTCAATCTTCAATGCAATTTTTAAACTATTGTTACTTGGTCCTAAAAATAGAGATGCATATTTTTTGGGTATCAAATTAGACATAATCACACATTTACAATTGCTATATTTTCCTCTAAAATTTTTTAAATGGGAAAAACATGTTCTTTCAAAAAAATTTCTCTTCGTTGCTACTTTAATATAGCATATGTTTAGATTGATAGAGTATAGTTAAAGTGAAATAATTACTTTGTTTCATTGTCTAAAAAATTTTTGTTCCATCTCATTCCTTCCATTTTTTTGGTAGGGGGAGGATGGGGAAGAAAAAAGGGTGCAATAGGCCTCAAAGTGGAGTGGTGAGAGCAAATTTGGTGGGTGTTGGGCTCTAGCCGCTTTGTGGGTGCGGTGGTGTGCTGGTTCGAGTTAGATCTAGTTTGTTATATGAGTTCGTATGTCACCGACAGATTTAGTTCATCTCCGACATCAGCTCATGCATGGATACGATTCTTTAACCAAATTTGACCTGGTATGGGTTCTATGCTCTATTTGGAGGCTATTGTAGGTGTGGTTGTTGGCCGCAGCGAAGCCGTGCAAGGAGTGGAGGAAGACGATGAAATGGTTATGGAAGGTAGTGTTCTTTCGCTGTATGTTGGTCTGCATTATGTCATGGTGCCTAGTTTTGGCTTGTTTTGATGATGAACCCAGTCAACATTATTCGATCAACAATCTCTGGTGAATCCTTTCTTATATGTGGCGATTGATATTAATTGAATTTTGTGTTGGTTCTATTTGAGTTTCCTGTTCCTTTTGATTGAGTTGCTTGGTTGAGCCGACATTGTATCTATGAGATATATTTCACAACTCGGAGGTTTTGGGTGGGAATTTTCTTTTTGTATTTGTTGTTGAGTCTTATCCAATTTCAATTTTTGTTATTGTTTTTGTCTCTGCTCAGGGTAGATTTGGCTGTGTCTAGGCTTAGAGTCATCCACTCTCTCCTTCCCCATCATCGGGTATATACCAGCCCAAGCCTTAATGATGAGATCGTTACAAGTCATGAATACACAAGCCTTTTATGCATTGAAGAGTCGATTGGATTAGGGGCAGAATATCAAGGCTTTGCGACTGTGCTAGCTGCCAAGCTGATTCGATACTTCTTGGGTCGAACAATTTGGGCTGAGGACGTCCGAGTGAGTATTAGGCTAAGAAGATGTGTCGACCGAGTGAGTATTGGGCTCAGAAGATGGGTCAGACTTGTATCGACTGATATAGTTATATTGTTGAACAATAGTTGTTCTCTTCATATTCTCTCTTTGAGAGTTAAGCGTTTATTAATTATTAGAAAAAAAAACTTGAGAAGGATAGATTGAATTAGATAAAATGAAGTCCCAAAACTTATATTGTAATACCATTCTTCAAAAGCACAATCAACTTTACCTTTCTTCTAGATTGCTTGGTTGGGTCAAATAATTCAACATTATCAACACATAATTGGTTGAAGTCTTAGATACTCATTCTAATTAACTAATAGTCTTTTGCTTTATTTTTGAGTATGAAATAATTGGTCTTGGGAGAATTATGTTTGTTATTAATCTAAAATTCTCAACAAGACTATTTTCGATGGGAGGATGACTAAGAGAAATGAAAAAAAAAAAATTGACATTTTTTTAATAAATAATAAATTATCGGATTTGGGTCTGATGAATGGAAAAATTAACGTTATGACAACTTTACCTCCAAAATGAGTAGACTCAATCCAAGTCAAATTAGCTAGAGCCCATTGAATTTGAAATATTGAAGGTGGTATGAAAAATAATGAGTAAATAACTTTTTTGAGAATAGTTTTAGTTCAACACCAGTTTAATCTTAACAATATTTTCTATATCAATTTTGTTCAAATATTTTTTAATTTGGGTATCAGTTTGATCCCAAGAATTTTTTTCACATCAATTTAACTATAACATTTTAAATTTTGATATAAATTTAGTCATAATATTTTTTTATTTCAATATCAATCTAATCATTCAGCTAAAGTAGAGATTTAATACAATGACTAAATTGAAGTTGAAATTAAAAATATTATAACTAAATTATTTAAAATTAAATTAATATCAAATAAAAAATATTAGGATGGAAAAAAATATTTATTAGAAAGTAAAAAAAAAAAAACCTATCACTCTTGCATCCAATTCCAAAGCAGAAAAATAGTCAAAAGACACCCACCGGTGCATGTCATCCAGGTTTGTAGCAGTCAATTAGTCTATAGCAGTTGAGCACTTGATGCGCCCACCATCACAAAAGGCCAAGATAATAAATACCTTGTGGTTGAAATTGAGCCAGTCCATCTCTTTCCCTTCTTTTTTTTTTTCTTTCTTTTCTTGGGCATGTGTTGGAGAACTAAGACCGCAACATTTGAATTCCAAGGCTTAATTTGTCCATTATAGCGTGCTGTAATAAATAAGACGTGGACATGAGATGAGAACATTGTTAATTTCGTCAATGTGAACATAACATTCCGTGAGAAAATTAAAGTAGCCGCTAGGGGGCTTCTAATTTGTTTTTCTATGTTCAATTCAATGGATGGATTGAACTTTTAACGTTGTACTGTATGAATTCATATGATATAGGATATTATATCGACTCATATCTTATCCATTAGTAGATTAAAAGTGGATTTCATTTAAATAGGATCCATATTTTATTCAAAAAATAAATGAGATGTGAGTTGATATGATACTCTTATAATCTATTAATACAATTAACATTTCTCACGAGCTAAATGGGAACTAGTTGTAGCTAAGCCAGCTGGCTAAGGTGTGCTACTTGATGAATTTGGTCATGGACTCATTGCCTGTCTAACAATGGGATCTCACTTTCCTGTACTTTTTTTTTCCAATTATGTTTCCGACTTTCCACTATTCATAATCAATTCGATTTATCCTATGAACTTTTTTTCCGCGATCCATGCATTTATGTCAAACTCAAAGTCTTCATGTTATTAATTTCTTAACCACTTATTGTTGTTTGGGTCTAATATCTCTTTCTTTTCAAAATTTCTGTCATTTTAGTAAATAACATTTATAATATTATTTGAATTAATTTTAATATATTATTAATACACACACAGATATATATATATATATATATATATATATAGATAATAACATAAAACTTTTTTACACTAAAAATATACAAAAACTAATCTTAAATTACGTTCTATTCCATATTGTTAAAGAAGTTCATCATGACTCATTAAAAGGAATTTGTGCCTAAAAATGTATGAAGGGTGTATATATATATTACTACTTTTGTTAAATTTTATGTTCTGTTGGGACGTTGGAATTGAACTTAATGTAGAATTTTAATTCTAATTCCAATTTCTTTGAAATTAGGATTGATTTAAAATATTAAATTTTGTATTTGAATTTATTATAAAATTGTAACATGATTGTTACACAATATATATATGGACTTCAATGAAGAGAAATATTTAATAAGTTTTTAAATTAATAATTTATAAGATAAAGATTATGAATTAAAAAGAATCTATTTTAATTATTTTTTAATTTTATTAAATTGAACTATATAATTATAATTTTATATATTATCCTAAATATAAAAATTAAAATTGAGTCGTCCCATTTCAATCCTAAACATAACTTCGTGCCCAATTCTAAACGTTAAACGGACGGTATGTGTTAACCTTTAACAGAAAATTATGTATTATGATGTGACTGCTTGAAGTGTTATGCCCAATTCCACACGTTGATTATCTCTTTCTGAAAAGAAATGGCTGCACGACCCCCAAAAAAAAAAATTGTTGGTAAAAATGGCTGAACTGCTGAAGAAATAGGTGAAGAGAATAATAATCAATGTGATATTAGAGCGTGAAAATATATTTGATGAAAATAGTGACAAAATTAATAGAAATAATTGATTTTTTATTTTAATTTTAAAACGACAAATAATATGGAACAAGTTTCTTTTAAAATGAATATTATTATAAAATAGAGTATTTATTAAAGGAAGTTTATTATGAAGGAGACAATAAATATAATTCGTTGCACAAAATATATCTCAATTATTTCTCCATTGTTGACATTTGGCTGATTCAAATAATTCAACAATTGTTTCTCTTGCATACTCGAATTTGAGTTTTATGGATGCGAAAAAAAAAATTGTGCAGAAAGAGCTTCACTTCAGCTCAAGCTCAATTAAATGAAATTTACTAAATGAACTCTAAATATTTGTAATTTTGACCCCCCTAATTTTTTCACAATGGTTCCTAAAATAATAGTTAACAACAAAAACTCTTTTGTACTCTTTTTCTTTACAATGTATTGTATATTATCGTTGGATAATTTTATAGAATCCCCCTTACAAATATAAAATGTAGAAATCTGATGGTCAAAATACTTTTTATGCAATTTAAAAAAGATGCACTTCGGACAAGAAGAAATTTGTTATTGAGAAACACGGAATTCTCACTCCAGTCAACAATTAGGATATTCTAACAGCTCCTAGCGATTGCACATGTCGGTGTTTGTCTTTTATGTAAGGTGTAAGATTCATTCAATATTTTTTCTTGAAAATAACAACAAAATTTGAAAAAATGGCCGACGTGATTGGACCAATTTTCTCTCCTTATATGATCTGAATTTATAATTTTTTTTATACATTTGAAATTGTATCTTTATCATTGTTTGAATAATTTATATTTATCATTTATTCCTCCTCGTTGCATAATTAAAGAATAAAAATTAGTTAATTGGAGTGGTAAGTACTTTTGACCTATTAAAGAAAGATGTTTATGTTAAAATTCAAGAAAGGAATTTTTGAAAAGATATCATATAACTCTTAGGGAATATTTGGATTTGGTGGAGCATGCCGTAACAAAGCGGAGTAAAACAAAATTGAGTGAAGTAGAGTGAAATGGAGTGGAATAATTATTTTATTCTATCGTTTAGATATATTTTATTTTATCTCACTCCTTTTAATTTGAGAGTAAAAAATTGAGTAGGGTTGTGTGAAATTAGATGTAAGATTGTGTAATAATAACAAAATTTGAAAAAATGGCCGACGTGATTGTACCAATTTTCTCTCCTTATATGATCTGAGTTTATAATTTTTTTTATACATTTGAAATTATATCTTTATCATTGTTTGAATAATTTATATTTATCATTTATTCCTCCTCGTTGCATAATTAAAGAATAAAAATTAGTTAATTGGAGTGGTAAGTACTTTTGACCTATTAAAGAAAGATGTTTATGTTCAAATTCAAGAAAGGAATTTTTGAAAAGAAATCATATAACTCTTAGGGAATATTTGGATTTGGTGGAGCATGCTGTAACAAAGCGGAGTAAAACAAAATTGAGTGAAGTAGAGTGAAATGGAGTGGAATAATTATTTTATTCTATCGTTTAGATATATTTTATTTTATCTCACTCCTTTTAATTTAAGAGTAAAAAATTGAGTAGAGTTGTGTGAAATTAGATGGAATGAAGTTCATGTATCTTTACTTCATTCTATTTAAGTTTGTTAAAGCTAAATAATAAAGCAAATAAAAATCTCACTCCACTTCACTCCATCAAACTTTATCAATCCAAACATATTTTTAAACTCTCTAAATTGAATGATGATTAGTTTTTTTTTTCCGATAAAATGAACAGCTCAAACAACCCAATGGGGTGGAATTGTTGATGTCCTTATGAAGGTGTAAACTTTGATCAAAAACTTAATTTGTAAATTTTATATCGAAGGGTCTGATTTGTACTCTTTTCTCTGTCAGAGTGCGATTAGTGCATCCAACTTCATTTTGAACTTGAAAGATAGGGTATTCCATATAAATTACTTTACTTTTGTCAGTTTACGCGTGGTTATAAAGTTTTGCAACATTTCAATTTTCTGTTCCCTTTGTCTTCATCTCTTCTTAAATTTTAAATTTATGAATAATTTTTAATAAAGTTATTACATAATTTATATTTATTTAAATTTTTAATATTAGTTTATAAAAATTTGATACTTCCTCCTCCGTTTCAATTTACCTATTAATTTTTTGATTTTTTCTTTTAAAATTTTTTTATTTTAAATATCAAGATAGCATTAAACTTGTTCCCGACAATATCCTTAACCTAATCAATTGTATCAATGGTACCACTTCTACAATTTTATATCATTATTGAGATTAATTTAGTATTTTTCTTAAGTATCTATATTTTTTTAAAAAATTTGTACATATAGATTGAAACGAAAGGAATATGGTATCATACTGGTGTTAATCTGTTGGCAATGACATCTTTAACAGAGGATATTTCATTTCTCCATTAATTAATTACTTTACTCGTCGATTCATAAAAAATAATGGAAGAAACCATAGTAAACTACTAAAAAGAAAGCAACTAAAAGGCAATTCTCCACTTATATTATGGTAATGGCTCTTGATTGCTTTTGCCTTCGCGTGAAAGTCGTGCAGGAAGTCAAGTTCAAAATAGAAGGTATAGATTTCTCTTTTTCTTTGGGGTCCAGGTCACCTAAGATGTTGAAATCTCGAAAAAGTAATCCCCAACTAGATAAATTGATTAAGGAAACCTAAAAAATACTATTTAAACACTTAAAAAATAAATATTTATTGAGATAAACATTTAATAATTATTAGATATGACAATGGATTCCACAATTTTTTTTATCATATCACATTCAATGATTGTTAAGTGGGTATATCAATAGACACATATATTTTGAATGTTTGAATACCAGATTCCAAGGAAATGTCTAACATGGGCATGTCACAATGCTCATTGTAAAGGTCCTTGTACTCTAGCGGCAAAAACATCAATTAACCTTTATGAATGAAAAGTTTTTATCACATAAAAAAATAATTAATTTATATTATAACATTTTATTAAAAATGATTTTGTGCAAACTATTCATTTTACCCTCATACTTTTTTAAATTTTCTATCTCTACCACCTCCTCTCCCCTACCCGTGCCCCCAGTTTCAGTCCTGGCACTGTGTATACATGTTTTTTTTATTCAACTCAGTGAAACAAAAGTAGGTAAAAACAATTCAGAATCAAAGCAAATCAATAATTTTAACAATTTTAAACAACCATAGATGAATTATTAACCTGTCACAGGAGATCTAATGTTTTATGCAAAGGCAAAACACATTAATTAGAGTCTTAAATTGGTGATCTTGGTGATGTCTTCCATGCACTTGTTATCAAAGATTAAACCTGCACAATTATTGCTAGAAAATTTATGTTACGTATATTGACAAGGTAGTTCTGGGTACTTGCTTGGGAAATTAAATTACAGTGATGAAGGCTTGGCCATAATGGGCATGCCACAATTTGTGCTTGAATTATTACAATGATGTGCAACAGTGACATAGGTTTGGCAGCAAAGAGACAGAGAGAGAAGGAACTGAGAAGGGTCATACACTCATACCCGAAGAGGCTGAATAGGCGAGGAAGGGAGGAGATGGGTACTAAGGGAAAGAGAAAAATTATAGGGGATTATATATGTAATTTTATTTAGATGGTAAGGGTATGAATGTAATTATATTAATTTGTTTAGAATTTTATATTACTTGGACCGAGATGGTCCATGAGATAAGTTGCCCCATGATAGAAGGAGCCGCTGATTAATTGTATTCTTAAATAAGAGGTGTTTGGTGTATAATTAAATTACATAATAAATATATACCATATATTTTATCATCATTAGATTTGATGAATGAATGAGAACCACACATTATATCCAATAGTAATAAGATGTGTGATGTGTATATTTTGTGTAATTGACTTTTACACCAAATATAATTATTCTTAAATGGACTGTTGTTATATCTTTACAAAACTAATATACTGAAGAAACCCTCACACCCTTTCAAAATATCTGTCACCTTTAGACAAACACTAATATTAGTTCCTCTGCCCTTAAATAGCTATCCATCTCAAAATTTTAAGTAGCATTAATTATTTGTTTTCAATAATATGTCTATTAAATACAATTAGAAGATAAGAGAGATATAGTGAAAGAGGGAAGAGAATGTTGAATTATTAAAAAGAAGGAAGCACAATTCTGCAAACTACCTTTAGCTTTTTCTAACATTGATATTTTCCCAATTATTTCCTTAATTTCAGTATGCAATTAAAATTGAATAATTATTCAAGGACGAATGAGTAAAAAAGATAATAAATGTGTTGGGAATTAAATAAAATACAGTGAATAAACTAATATATCATTAAATGAAATATTTTTAAAAAACTAATAGTTAATGAGTGAAATTACTAACAGAGCTATTGGAAAAAATAAATAAATATTGCATTAGAATGTGAACCTGTCTAAAAGTTTACAGATGTTTTAAAATATGAAAGTATTTGAAAGTTGACAAATATTTTAAAAGGAAATGACTACTCAATTATTATTGTTTTGCTCCATTTAATAAATGACATATAAGTTTTGTTGTTAATTATTGTCCCTATTTTTCCTCCATATTTAATACAATAATTAATATATTATTTATTAAATAAAACAAAATAAATACATTATTTTGCTCTTAAAGCACCCAATAATTTCTCCCAATATGCTAGCCTCACATTTTTTTCTCTACTCGCACTCATACCCACGTATGCGCATATATTTAATTAGCTTATCTGTTCTCACATAGGTGTTTAATTTTAAATACACAATCTATTAGGATAATTTAGGAATGTTTTATTAAATTATCCTTATTACTTTTCTCTTTTTTTCTTAATTGCTTTCTCTGTCCGCTATTTTCATTTAATAAAAATAGTTAAAAGATAATTAATATTGTCAGATTTTTAAAATGTATAATTATTTATAAAAAAGTAATTTTTTTTAAATGAACACTTTTTTATACAATTCAATGGATGTAAAGCCCTATTTGATTATTGTACTACAATAAAAAAAATATAACAAAATAATAGAAACATAAAAAACAACACTTTTTATATCCTATTTAGATATCTGATGGACAAAATAAAAAATACATTGAAAAGGTCTTTTTAGCCCCTCTCCAACGTTACCCCTAAACCATACACTGAAAAAAAAAAAAAAAAATCCAACACCAACCACAAATCCCTAGTCCTCTACAAAAATAATCCAACACCAAACCAAAACCCCACTCAAAAAATTGAATACAAAAAATCATCAACCACTGAAAAAAAAAATCACAAAATTCAAAACACAAAACACGTGCAATAGAGGAGGAAGGGAGCTCCATGGCGGAGGCGGAAGGGAGGCTTCACGCACAGTTGAAAACAAAAAATCACCGACCATGATGATGGCTTCGGGGTTCGTGGTCAACAATTCGGTGGTAGTGGTGGTGAGGGGCGAAGCAGTCATAATCTCCGGAGGCGGATGGGAAGAAGGCTTAATGGCGGAGAAAGGTAGTTGGCAGCGCATGATCTGGTCCCACCGGTTGGCGGTGGCGGCTACGTAGGAGGAGAAGGAGGAAGAGGGAGCTTGAGTGGTGGACATGTCCACGGGTGGAGGAGGGATGTAGAGAGGGCTGTGCCGTTGGAGGGCAAAAATGACAAATTCGTTCTGTCATGGTGTTATATCTCCACCGTTCCTACTTTTTTAAATTATAGAAATTTAAATAAATTTTATCCTGAGACAAAGATATTTTAATTATTTTTTTATCTATTTCTTTCTTTAAATAAGTTTGTTTTTCTAATATTTATGTATTTTGTATCTTGAGATGATAATTGAACGCCGTGGATAAAGTGAATAAAAAATTTAAATTTATTCTTTAAATATATTTAGAATATCTTTAAGCATTTAGTTAGGGATTCGATTTCTGATGATGTGTATGGAGGATATTACATGATTAGAGGTACGATCCACGTATGTGAGCTATGTGTCTCAAGCGGATTAGTCATTATTTCCAGTAATGTATACCCTTGATTTATAAACCAAAAAAAAAAAAATATCATGCTAGTCTTTCAAAATTTTGAACATTAGTTAATTAGATCTTTAATTTTTTAAACAAGCTCAATTAAATTTACAGCAATCTTTATCAATATTTTATCAATTTAATAATCTAAATGAGACCATTAAGTTAATACAATGATATTTCTTATTTTAATATTTCTGAATCGACGGCTTCTCGTTTTATATAAAAAAGAAGAAGAGAGAAATTTTTCATTTTTTATTTTTCCTCTTATTTTTTGCAAATAACAATTTTAAATTGTACCTTTAAATTATTTTATACACTCTTTTTATAGGTAGCAGAATAAAAGTACTTTTTATCTTTTTTATTTATCGCAACAGGAAAATATAAAATAGGATTGCAGAAAATAGTTATAACAATAATAATAAATGCATTTTTGTTTCTTAAAAATGAGAATGAATAAAAATGAGGTACAAGAACAATATCTTTGCCGTCGTGTTTTTTGTAATTGGCGAAAGTGCGTGAATGACGCGTGTTGAAGATAAGAAGTAGAGAACCACCAAAGACAGCTTTACGAAAATAGGTACAGTTAAATAATAGATATATACACAACGTGAAAAATGTTTGAAATAGTAAACTCGAGGACAAAGAAACATGGGGGCCACATGCACACTCATACAGAAACACCCAACCCCAATATCTAATCTATATATATAAAAATAAAATCATAAATGTAAAATAAGAATAATAATGATCAACTAATAAGTAAAAGAAAACAAATAGCTTCGGTCAATAAAGAACGTCTGGATTCTGACCACTCCATACAGCAATACAGCAGTACATGACTTTTAGTTCTTTAATACCTTATGACGGTTGCGGGATGCACGAATGATTAATAACAAAAGTAATATATTAAATATTAAATTTATTTATCTATTTTTTTGAAAAATTATATCACATATATATATTTATTCAATTTAAATAAATATATTAATTTCTATAAAATTTAATTTAAAATAAACAATTAGAAAAAATTGAAGTATAATAATAAATAAATAATTTTTTTAAGCATCATTCATTTCGCATACATGTTATGTAAAAAAGAGAACCCAGCTACAATATCGTAACTTTATTAAGCAAGTTGCATATTTTTCCCATGTGTGTCTTTCCACTCAGTTTCCTTGCTCAACTTGAGTTTGCAAGTGCTACGTATAGCTACCTCGATCTATCTTATCTATTATCTATATATATGTGCTTTGGTCTCAATTGGTTCACTTCGAATTTCCCAAAGTTTGAGCCTTGTCTCCTACTTCACTAGATTCCTCATCTGGGTTTCTTTCAGTTTTTTACTTCATACATACGAAATCTAGAAAAGTAGTTTAGTTGGTTTAGCTTTGTCCAACACAGCTTTTTGGATTAAGTGCTTGCTAGGGAAAGTGCTACTTCTCTTGAATTCATTTGGCAGACATGGATTGTTCTTCATATATTAATACTTCCTTGGATCTCAATATTAATCCTTACGGAGCTCATGAAGAAGTTCCAGTAAGTATAAGCCATTTATGTCTCATCTTGTGTGCATTTCCAGAAGCTCTTGATGAAGTGCTTGGCTCAGAATAATGTCTGATTTGGGGGTTTAATTCTTTTTGTTGTTTGTTGATTTCAGAAAAAGGTGGTGGAAAGCAATTTTTTCTCATTGGGGATGACCAAGTTTCCTGTGAAGGAAGAGGTTAGTTCAGCCAAATTGTTATTCATTTAATTGTTCTTTTTTTTTTTTTTTCCTTTCCTTTAGTTGTGATTTAAGACTATGAATATGCAAGTCCATACTTTTTGGTTGCTAATTAAGCATGATATCATCACTCATCATTTGCTTGAATATTGATTGGTCGTGTTAATTAGTCCATTATGGATACTACTAGAGATGGGGTCTTTTGGTTTTGGCTAAAAGCTCTATGAATGATCCTTTTATGTGTTGCTATTTCAGTCGACTGGTGGCTTGGAGGAGGAACTGAAGCGTGTGACTGCAGAAAACAAGAAATTGGTAGAGATGCTCTCAGTGGTGTGTGAGAACTACAACAATTTGAAGAGCAATTTGATAGAATATACGAGGAAAAGTACTGAGAAGGAGCTCAGCCCCTCATCAAGGAAAAGGAAGTCTGAAAGCAGCAACAACACTTGTGACCAAATGGCACTGGCAATTAATAATGGAAACTCAGAGAGCAGCTCCACTGATGAAGAATCATGCAAGAAGCCGAGGGAAGAACCAATCAAGGCTAAAGTTTCAAGAGCTTATGTCAGGACAGAAGCATCTGATACAAGCCTTGTAAGATTCTTTACGCTCCTATACTCTTACCTTCCATTCACTCTTCTACTTGAATTCTTGAGCTGGGTTATGGGCTTATGGCTATATGGCATAAAAGGGTGTCCGCCTTACCCCTGCAAGCAGAGCAGATATTTCTAGGATTTAAATCCGGGCTCGCCGGTCCAACACAGTAACCTTACTATTGTGTCAAGCCTCATCTGTATAACTATATAGCATAGACTCAATAAAATATTTAGGTGCAGTTGATTGACATGCTTCTCTCTTATGTGCCTTCAGATTGTTAAAGATGGATACCAATGGAGGAAATATGGGCAAAAAGTGACAAGAGATAACCCCTGTCCAAGGGCATATTTCAAGTGCTCTTTTGCTCCAAGCTGTCCTGTGAAAAAGAAGGTAAAGCTGAAGTGCTAACTGTGGATTGGTTATTCAAATGCCTGTATTGAACAAGATCACAAGCTAACTTGGTTTTGTGCTATTGCTTGGTTTCTTCAGGTGCAAAGAAGTGTGGAGGATCAATCTGTGCTAGTTGCAACTTATGAAGGGGAGCACAATCATCCACACCCTTCTCAGATGGAGGCAACATCCGGATCCAGCCGCTGCGTGACCATAGGATCAGTACCTTGTTCAGCATCTCTTAGCTCTTCCGCGCCAACCGTTACCCTTGACTTGACAAAATCTAAGTTCAACAACGATTCCAAGATTACAAAACGCAAGGCTGATTCACCTGAAGTGCCTCAGTTTTTGGTGGAACAGATGGCTACTTCCTTGACCAAGGACCCCAATTTCAGAGCAGCACTTGTTGCTGCCCTCTCAGGAAGAGTCTTGCACAAGAAGAATTGATTGGAAAATTTGGTGAAGTGTAGCTAGCTTTGTGCCATATGTTAAGGTGTTCCATAAATGGTTCTTTTTTAGAACATAGGATCTCTATGTAAATACAACATAGAAATTTGGGACAATATTTCTCAATTTGATCCTCTAAGTGGAAACTAAGTTCCACTGAGGATGGTATCTTGAGCTGATTAAACATTAGCAAATCAAGCACAGTTTTACTCTGCTCTGCCCTTCTGCATCATGGTAAAGATCTACGTTACCCCAAATTAGATTTCCAAATTTAGTTACTCCAAAAAGTCCTTTCATAGTTTCTCCCTTTTTTATGTAGATATCCAATAGGAGTGATGTAAAGCTAGGAGATTTCCGAAGCTGTTTAATACACAGACTCAAGCTCCTTGTTTGAGATTTTGTACTTCAGAAATTACCTTCTATATCAATCAAGAATTGTAGGCCTATTCATTACTCAAAATATAGAAGGTAAAAATTGATGAGTTTTTCAATATGAAGATCGATAATTTGAGCAGTAAATCCTTATAAAGAAATTTTGAAGTTATAAAATTGATGTAATTTTTATCAAAGGTAAATTAGAGAATTATTTTTTGCTAATTTGAATCCTGTTTCAGAACATAAGCATGTCACCAAATAGTACCATGTCATTTATTGGAGACGTATTCTCATCAATCTTCTGGCTTAACAATCTGAAACAACTGTTGAGTCTACAGTATCTGCGGTTTCTAAGCTTGTCTTAATTAAGCCAAAATTATGATGACCCAAAGTAGCTTGGCCAACTGTCGTCTAAGCAAAGTATTAGGATGACCAAAATTTATTTTTAGGTGTAAAGGAGTTCAAATGGCCTCAAGGCATTCTAGTGACGGTTAGTCTAATCTTTCAAGATTCAGGCTACTCATCTCTCTCTTGCATCCATGATTATGATTTTTAAGAGTGCAGCAAAATACCCAACTGAATATTATTCTCTCCATTTCATATTAATAATCGCTCTAAAAAATTGTATAATTTTAACTTATCGAAAAGTTAATGTATTCGGTTATAAATTGCAAGATTTCCTAAGAGCGACTATCAATACAAAATTGACGGAGTACTTTTAAACATGACAGTATCTTTGGATCCCCTTGGAGTAATTTATTCTTAGCTGGTACTGCATGTCCATTAACATTTCAACCATTCATTTCTCAGTTCTCTGTTACTAAACCTGATTTTCAACAAACCAAATTGGTCTAAATGCCTATATCACTCTACTGCAATATTTTAACACTGATTTCATGAAATTAGGTAGAAATTAGAAAGTAACGGACACCGCAATCTCAAGGTGTTCAACCAATTCTTCGACTTAGTCCAGCATTGGTATCTTGATGACCGCTGACCAGGTAGGTATTGCTGGACATTGTTGAAAGAAGAGTGCCAATGAATAAAATACCGTAAGGGTGGCGCCTGGTCTGGTCCCCAGCATAGGGTAAAGGGAATATAGTTCAGGAGTCATGAGCACATAAAATAGGATAAAGGGTAGGCCAAGTGCAAATATGACTATTTCAGCATATCTTCAATACATGAGAACTTGAAGCAATTGCCAAATATCATTTTGCTTTTCAGATACAGCTGCCTTCCAGCTATTTCATATCTGTACGGATTTTGTACATTCCACAACCGACACATCTCCCTTGAAAACTACCTGATTAAAAATATGACAATTGACCAAATTCGTGGTACTACTTTGAGGTGAAGCTCAATTTGTTCACAGCTAGTAACACACCAACCTCAGTTGGATACTCATTTGCTTTCTCTTTGACGTTGGAGTTGAGGGAGCTCTCTTTGCCTGCTGTTTCTACGTTCAAGCCACATTCCTTGAATCTGAAGCAAGTGGTAAGGTGATCATTTGTTAGTCCAGCTACTTGCATGAATGTATAGATGACTGTTGGCCCCACAGTCCTGAATCCCCTCCTTACAAGTTCTTTGCTTATGACTTCTGCTTTCGGAGATTTGACAGGTACCTGACGTGGGTACCTGAACTGGCTGACTATAGGCTTGTGGTTCACAAAGTTCCAAATAAATGTGTCAAAAGAACCAAACTCTTCAATTATCTGCATTGCAATAGAAACAACGTATTTAAAGACCTACAAAGCCTCACTGTCTGCTAGTTAGAAAGAAAGAAAAACTTGTAACACCCATATCCCTTTAAACAAGTTGGATTGAGAACAATTTTCTTCTCAACCAAGTCTTCTTTATATAATTCATCTGTGGGTCAGGACTCGGAAAGCAGGTATGTTTCATTTTCAAACATTTTCCATGTTAGGTAGCAGAGAAGTTTGAAAATTAAGGTTGATTTCCTGAAACATGAGCCTTTGGGTACAAAGAATCACAAAGGAACAAAAGTTGCAACTTTTACACATGCGACACACTAAGATTAGAAATTAAGATATACAAGTAACTACCTTACACATCTGACATGCATTTTCAATTATGGATCGCAACCTGAGCTCCGACAGCAATGAGCTGGCAGTGCCTCCTGGTGCACCTATCTTTTTCTCATTCAGTTTTGAAACAGCACTTGGATCAAAATCGAGAAAGACTTCACTGTGTTCAGGGATACATCACAAGAGTTAATCCAGAGCCAAATCCCAGAATTTTTAGTGCTTTTCTACATATGAAAATCCTCTGAATCAATTAGAAACCAAATAGAAGCACGGGGGATACAATAAGCCAATTATTTAATGAGCAACCTCTTCTGATGACAGCAATATAAATAGAGAAGTGATGTTTAGTACAAATAGGAATTCGTACCATCATTCCAGTTTCCGTGCATCTTCTTCATTAAAGTGCAACCTTAGTTTTCATTTTTTAATACGTGTATGTTTAATTGAAATATAACCTTATCCAGCCATGCCAGTTTCGTCATCATTTTGTACAAAATTGCTTCATGCTATATAGTGCCACTTATAAATATAGAAAAATCCAGAATACAAATTCACAGAAGATTATCAGTACCGAAATAAATGCCTTTTGCTAAGAATGGTGGGCCATGTAAGTTCAGCCAAGGCTCCAGAGAAGCTGAGCAACTCAAACAGTTTCCTGCACAAAAAGCCAAATTCCAGAATTCAGACAGTTTCAACCTGGAAGCAGAAAATAAAAGAGGAGAATGTGTAGAACACCAGAACAAACGCACATACTTGTCATCATGAACAGGAACTCCCCACTCTTCATCATGGAAAGCGACATAACATGGTTCTGTCACAAATGAGAAAAATCAGAAATCAAAGAAGAACAAGAATTTGCAATTACAACGTCAATGCAACAGATAACTTGTTTATCTTCCCACTCCAGGTTTACAGGTAAAAAACAAGGCATATGAACAATGTAAAGTTATTTCTTTTGTTTTTTAATTAAAGAAATTTGTTGAGATGAAGAGAAGAAATATACAAGAAAGGTAGACAAGAGATCCTCCTTACAAGAACAAAAACAGACAAAAGAAAATACTATCAATGAAGCATAGCTTTCCAATCTCTCAAACATTTATAAGAGGAAAATTCCTCTAAATAATGTGGAATACTGAAGCACTTGAACATTATGCATAGCTACTCCACTTAGGAAGAATGCTTGTTAGACTGCAAAATAACCTCAGATGGCCACTAGGAGGTTGCAGAATGAAAGAAAATTAGTGATGCTAACAGGCGCTAGAGCATCCTTACCAGACTTCATTTCAGCAAATCGACAGGGACAGTAGCAGCTACAAACTATTTAAAATACGCATTCACCACGTCTGTTTTCATTTTTTGGTGAATAGCGGGAACTAAATCCCAAAACTACAAATGGAGCAGCCAAGACAAGAACCCTTGCATGTAATCAATGGCACAATTTTGGGGAGTGACATGAATTTTGTGAGCCAATCGGCAGCATTATGAGGCCAAGCAGTTGCCTTCCCTGTTGGTATGACTGATGACTATAAGAGATGTGAATCTGCCAAGCTTTTGGCCAAAAAAGCCGTGCATCTTTAACCAGAATCACACAAGGAGACAAACCACTGCAACCCATGTTCATCATATCAACAGCAAAGCTCAAACTTTCTCATGAGGTGCAAGTTACAACATGTGACTCTTCACCACAATGACCAGCCATGACACACAAAAGTTTCATGCAGATGCTTAAATATGCATGAACATAGAATACACTGAACAACTATACTTAGGTAGTGTTTGGTTACTGTACTGGGACAATAAATACAAAGACACTGAGATGGTGGGGACTGAAATTCTGTGTCAACACTGTTCCCAGTTTTTGAGCGGACAGAAATTTGGACAAAATCCTGGGACAGAGATATTTTTTGTGTTTTTGTACCTGTCTCTTTCTCCGAACAGGTTTGTGTCTCTAATGTCTTTATATTTTGTGTCTTGGAACAGTAACCAAACACTACCTTACAATCATACCTATAATAAGTGTGCCAATGTAGAATGGTTCCAATTGTATGAAATTTTTTATTGGCAACAAAACAGGAGTAACACTGTTGCTTTTGTAAAAAAGAAAAATACTACTTTTATGGTAACAAAACTAAGTATAGTGAGAACTTTTTTTTGTTTTGGAGTGTATTTGATGAGAATTTCAATTGCTGCTTATTAATTCAGAAATTATCATTAGCTTTATGAAAGGAAAATATGAGGTACTTAGTAGAATGTGCTTTTTAACCAATCATAATTTTAAATTGGGAGGAACAACAGAAAATGCATTGATAATCACTAAGTGTTATTGAAACATTACTTGGTATTATATTTTACAAAGAAATGGAACAGAATGTGATATCACATCTTCTGACCTATCAAAATTAAGAATTATCTCAATGAGCATGCCATCATACACTCATACTCAGTTCAGAAACTTAACTCTGTCCACATATGGGTTAACAACGGACAAACCTCCACAAGATTCCCATGTTGAATTACTACGTAACTTATTAAACCCAAAAATAACTAGTTGGCTCACTAAAGCACAGCAAAATTTCTCATAAACATTGCACTTGCCTTTCCTGAAACCCCTCATGGCCTCATTTTCCACATTGCAGTCAATTGCAACTTTACAAGCATGTCCAGGCAATTTTTTTTTTTTTTTCCTTTTCTGCTCTCATTCTATTCACTCTCTTTACATGGAGAAAGGCAGCATAAACACAGTAAAACCTAAACAGCAACAACAAAGTCTTATCCCACTAAGCGTAGTCGGTTACATGGATCAGATGACACCATAACAACCTAACGCCTATATGTCATAATTGTTTCCAAAATCAATTACACTTATAATTGATTATTGAAATAATTTTAATTCCACAACTAATCCAAAAACATCTTAGGTGGGGTCAACTTATGCATTAGACAATCCCATAATGTCCTATAATAAAGTATGTCAGATACCACAGTAACACCCATCTATAATAATTGTTTCCAAAATCAATTATATTTATACTTATATATAGTGTGTCTGGATTTCCATTTGCACGAGTCAGAACTGATTTTGACTCCCAAAATTGATTCTGCAAGTTTTTTGTGTTGATAGATTTCTAGATCTCAGAATCACTTCTAGATAAACTACCAAACTTAAATCACTTTACTTTAAAATTAATTCTAACTAAATCAATTCTGATTGAATCAATTCCACCTAGAATCAATTCTACAAACGCAAAACCAAACATGCTAATAATCAATTATTAAAACAGTTTTAACTTCACAGCCAATTGAATCACACCCTAAGTGGAGTCAGCAATATACATCAGACACTTTGATAATGTCCTCCTATCAGGAACCTACTAACTAAATTGTTTCCAAAACCACATTGATACCATAAATCCACAACATCAATGCCACAACTCACAAAAATCATGAACAAGAACCAATTCAAAAAGATACCTGTATTTGGTGTAACCCAAGCACACCTTTTCTTGCCCTCCAAGCTATCACTCAAACCAATCTCAACACCATTATCAGCACCGGCCACACCGCAATTGCTCACCTTCTCAGCCTTTACAACACCGTGCCTCTTCCTCGCCGGCACACCGACCCGCCGCGCCACCTTCCCGCTCGAGGAGGCGCCGCTGTGAGTGGAAGAATCCGTTGACGATGCATCGGAGGAACAAGAAGCATTCATTGACAGGTTCTTCAGCACAGCCTGGTGACGATCCTGCCGGCGATTCAGAAACGCCGTGGCCTGCGGCGGATTCTTCTCCTTGGACTCATTATCCGGCGCCGGTTTCTTCGCCGGTTTTTTGCCGTCGGTGGCGGCGCGTGCCTTGTTGCCGGCTGGGACGAGCACTGGCCGTGACTCCTGTTCGCCGGCGGCGGCGGCCACATTCGTGGATCGGACTCTCGGTGGACCCGACATTGCAAAGAGCACTCTAGAACCTTCTTCTGAAAACTCTTACTTCAGGTTAATGCTGAATAATGAGAAACAAAATTCAAAATTTAAGGCTTTCACGCACGCAATTGAATTTTTTTTTTGAACTGGGTTTTGAAATTTTGAATTGTAATTCGGGAGTTGGAAACCCTAGATAATAGAATGAGGCTTGTTTCAGCTGCATTACTGAATAATGACCTCAATTTTTTATTTTTTTGTCTGTTGTGAGAGTGAAAAAGGTTGAAGCTTTGGATTGTGGTGTTTGTGGGGAGGTGCTTGAGTGAGAGTGGCGGAAAAATGGGGAAGTGTTTGAGTGATGAGAAAGTTGCTGAGAAAGAGTGAGAAAGTGACAGGGAAAATCTTTTTAATTTTTAATTATTATTATTATTATTATTATTTTGACGATGTTAAAGTGGAGGAGGTCACCACTGCTAAATGAGAACTGAAATAAAAAAAAAGGGTTAAATGACCCTGGATTTTAAATTATATATAATTTATATCATAATTTTTTAAAATGTGTATTGTAATATTTTAAATTTTTTTAAATTGTACAAAAAATTTCTACTTTTTAAACAATATAAAATTTTAAATTAGGACAGAATGTCCAATTGCAAAGAATTAAAAAAAAAAGATTAGTTACACATAAAATTTACAAATAAGCTATCAAATTATATAAATTAAAAATATCAAAAAATTAAATATATATAAATTTTTTTTTTATTAGTTATTAAAATTATGTTAAAGAATATTTTGTATAATTTTTTTAAAAAAAAA